>CM063591.1:12172718-12190750 GCA_032356905.1 Salix exigua | reverse complement strand
CTAATAAAATGTAAGTAGGAAAATAAAGGAACTAGGATCAGTTTCATTCATAAGAGTTCCATTTCTGGTTGTGTACCATCCAAGGAAACTAGTTTCATTTAATTTAGAATCGTATAACTCTAGTTAAGGGTCACCAAACGTGACTATGCAAGGCAGACTCTACAGAGAAACGGGTTTGTCATATTTGTGATGTATTTCTTGAATGTTAGCGGCATACTTGGGTTTTCCCTCCTTCATAAGAGTTGTAGCCCTGTATGTTAGCTTTTCAAAGAGATCAATTTTGTATAAAACAGAGCTCTATCACTCCTATTAAAGTGAAAAATTTGGGCAGAGATTAAAATATGGCCTTTCTTGATAACTTTGAGATGAAAAAAGAAGAAGTAGGAGGTTGCAAAGCGATTAACTTAAACTCGTTGAATAAAAAGAAAGAAGTTATGTTAAAGAAAAAAATAGGTGTTTATAATAACATTTTGATTGGCAAACAATGCTATAAAAAAATGAAAGAATGACAAATTTAAAGACATATTGGATTGTTTTGGTGTGGTTATTAGAAAGTGTATTGGTGGCTAAAAATGATCACTGAGAATTTCCTATAATTGCAGGAGGGACCACGAGTAGAGCATCCATAGTAGGTAGGTAATTTGTGCCTATATTTTTGCAATTTAATTTTAATAATGAAAATGTGTGAATTATGCTTAAAGTTTTGGTGAAAGATTCAAAAGATATAATTTATCATTAAGAATGTTTAAGGCATGTGTGTTAGGTAAGTCAGATTTATGTGTAAAATTTTCAAGTTATGACGGTATCACCATTGTAGACCGTATCGAATAAACAAAACATAGCGATGGCTAGCATACATTTAGTGTATGCTAGGATCCCGAATAAAGGGATCACTAAAAATGACTAACATACATTTTAGGGTATGTTAAGATCCTTTAGATAAGGGGATCATCATGAATGACTATCATACATTCAGTGTATGTCAGGATCCTGGGGATGAGGATCACTATGTACAACTAATATACATCGAGTGTCTGTTAAAATCTCAGATAAAGAGATTGTGGTGCAATGTATATATAATACACATTCATATATTTGAAATTAAAAAAATGAAATCAATGCACATCCTCAAAAAAATAAGGAGGTATACTAGGGGCCCGGGAATGAGTATTTTCTGATTTTCGATGCCAGCAGAGTGATGAGGGTATCAGAAATACGTAAGTGGGAAAGTTAGTTTGTGTTTCGAATAGTTGTGTTGACTATTATAATTATGTATGATTGCATATTATGGGTTTAATAAATTTAATATTATTTTTCCAAATTTTGTTTATGGAATTATCTTGTATTTCCTTTCAAGTTCATCATTTGCACGTCAAGAGTAAATCTATTATTTCTTAGCTTTTAATATTTAGTAGTATTTTGTATAAATTTAATATTAGTAAGCTGTTATGTAAAATCACTACTTTTGAAAAGATTGAAATGTAAGAAAATTAACTTGTTTTGTCATAATCTATTAAATGTTACTGGTTATATTGACTATGGTACAAATGGTTGATTATTGTTAAATATATGATTTATTTATTGCGGTTGTGATGATGATGATATTTATCGGTTTGTAGACCTAGGATAATAGGGTCAAGATTGAATTAAAGGTTATATTATATGTTGATAACTTGGGCCTGTCAATATAAGGGAGGTTCTGCCAAAATTTCGATAGAAATTTTAGTGAATCCTTATATATCTATTTGTATCAAACTAGCTTTACACTTTTAGATATTTGAACTATAGGTAAAAAAACTTCATGTGTTTGCAAGTAAATTTATTATATCTTAATTGCTTATTTCTATTTTGTCCACTAATTTCTACATTGACTTTCTTTGACAAAATTTAGCTAGGGGTATTCGTTTTCAATAATGATATTAAGCAATACATGATATGAAGAAAATATTGTCTACAACTATCTCATTTATGTTCCATCTTTCTTATGTAAATTCACAATTATCGACATTTTTTTTCTAGGTATATGAACCTTTTATAGGGTTTTATGATTAGTTTTGTCTATATCATTATGAATTATAATTCCTCGATAATACCAATTTGATTATTTATTCTTTTGTTTTTAGAATTTTTGTCTTCTTAACCGGTTAATGTATTGTTTTTTTGGGCATGCTTTAAATTCATTTACTATAATTTTAGCATATTATTCTATTGAAACTTTAACATGGACTTGAGTATTTATAGATGATATATGAGATTTGATTACTTAGTTCAAGTTAGTAAATGCACTTGGTAGTTGACTGGTTATATGTTGCAATCAAAATATGTTTTAAATATGTTTTTCATATTATTTCGTACAAGTATCATAATTCAGAAATTATATTGTGTTCAAGTGATATCTTTATCGTGCCATTTAATTTATTAGTTTAATGCTCGAAACATAATTTCATTAAAAATATGGTAAACAAATCATGATGTAAAAGAATCATCTTTTAAGAGTTCAAGATATTTAATTATCAATGAAAACTCTAACCCGATATATATCCTCAATGTCTTTTTAAGACTTATTTTTCATATTATTTCGTACAAGGATCATAATTCAGAAATTATATTGTGTTCAAGTGATATCTTTATCGTGCCATTTAATTTATTAGTTTAATGCTCGAAACATAATTTCATTAAAAATATGGTAAACAAATCATGATGTAAAAGAATCATCTTTTAAAAGTTCAAGATATTTAATTATCAATGAAAACTCTAACCCGATATATATCCTCAATGTCTTTTCAAGACTTATTTTTGTATATTATGACCAATAAACCGGAATATATTATCGCACATGGTTCGCACAATGTCTAGGAGTTGATGAAATCATTACTTAGTTGTTTGGCTTAGGGTTGTTACTAAGAACTTGGAGGCATTGATTTTATTAAAGTTTTAAGGGTAAAAGATTGGTCATGACTAGAAAAGATATTAGCACCCTCAGTGCAATTTGCTCAAAGTAAGTTGCTTTGTGAGATTTGATGTGGTTTAAAGGTTTTGATGGGTACGATTTACTCGTGTTAATAAACTTGACTTCTTGATTTTTATTAGTATGTCCAAAATAAACTTTTTTAGTGAAAAGATCCATAGAGATGCTCTAAAAGGGTTCATAACATGTAATATGATCAAAATACAATTAGTATGAGAATCTTTTTTATACACTGATATTTATACATGAAACACCCATGTAGGCTAGCCCGATGTACATATGTCATCACACAAATACATATATATTAGTTTTAAATATTTCTTGTATCTCGAATTATAAAAACAACCACCTCATTTTATATATAAAAAAACATAATATGTATATAACTCAATATTTATATTTAATGTTTAGTCTTAAAATAAAACACCAATCATAAATATTTATAAACAATATTTCGATGCATTAAATTTTTTATAATTATAATAACTTTATAATATTTTTTTTGTTCAGATGATTTTTTATTTTTTATATTTATTAATTAAGTATTAGATTTATTAAATAAATATTATAGGAAAAGTAAAAATTTTATTAAAAATTAAATATAATTACATTAACAAAGTCAATATATCATATGTAAATCACAGTTTATAACTAACTACTATTTTTTAATTCAGCTATAAAAGGCAATTCCATGACTATAGTGTTATATTGAATATCCTCTATTAGGGTAGGGTTTTCACGAAAATGATGATTTATTCAAACTAGAAATTTTAAAGGGATTCAAATGCATCGCAATTTACAACTATTGTACCAAAATAAAAACAAATTTCGGGTTCTCAATTCCTTAACAATACGAACGACAACAAAAATAAAATAAAAATAATACATCACAGCATACTTAACAACGATAATAATAATAATAATAAAAAACATAATTAACAACCCTAAAAATCAAAGGACAAAAATCATGTAATTACAAACACGATCACATGATAGCACAAGCTGCCGGGTTCTCATCACTGAAAGCAGTGGTGTATCTAACTTCGGTGGAGCTAGCACGTGCGAGATGGGACACTTGTGGGTCCTCTGCATTTCTCACGTACCCAGCGGGGGCTTTTTTGTCATAAACTCCAGGTGCGTAAGGGTGGGCCACCATATCATACGGCACATAAGGCCACAACTCTGCCTTCTTGCCCGTCCGATATGCCACCCGAGCAACCACCTTTGATGGGTCCACATACCCAACCACAGTCACCTTGTTTGCCTTTCTTTCCACGTCCACCTGCTTCACCCCTTTCATTCCCTCTAATGCTCTCTTCACTTTGCGCTCACATCCTTCACAGTCTATGCGCACCTTGACCTCCACCGTCTGATCAGATCAATCATGTAAAACATTTTAGAATGTTAACGTGGCAACTAATAAAAGGACTTTTTTAGTAAGAAGGGAGCAATTATTAATAATAATAATAATTTATTATTATTTTTTGAAAATTATTAAAATAGCCCCCACCTTTTAAACACAACCACATGCACATGCGTTCTCGACAGAATATTTCATAAAAAGAGATTCAAAAAACGGTGTTTTGAATCTCAAAAACTATACGAGAGACAGGTGTGGCCACGAATGTTGCTAGATTGCACCATGAAATTATCAAGGTATTCAAAAGAAACAACGAAAGAGCCAGCTGAATCATATGGCTCTAACTTCAACCATAAAACCAACAAGAATTCAAGAACTCAAGCTTACTATATTGATCTAGCACCCAAAAAAGAGAAAGAAATCTTGATCTACCAGTAACCAGCACTGTTTTTATGGATCTATTCTATCAGAATAATAAAGTCTATTTCCTTGAGAAGCCTTGACACAGGGTGAGAACGAAGAGTTGTAGCAGTGCTACGTACCTGCAATTGCCTGCGTTTCTTGAGCTTGGAACTTCCGCTGGAGCAATCAAACAAACCAGACAAGTGATCGAGAGCACCCATTTCCTCTTAACTTCTCTTGATTCGTCAAAGAGATAAGGATTTAAAAGACAGAAATATCTCGAGAGGCTTTAACACAGTTAAATGACAGCAAAGGGTTTGACAGACACAGGTCAGTGAAGATGAAGTCCTCCTTTTAAATAAGCAACCTTGCGAAGGATCTGTACCTTCATAGATATGGATGGTTGGATCTTTCTCTTTTCTGGTGTCAGCGAGCTTGTCTAACCACGTGTCCAGATTCTATTTGCTTTTAATCGTGGATTCTGTAGCTGTCGTTGCTACCCATGCACCGATCCCAGGTGGGTCCCTTTGAATTTTGTCGCGCTTAGGAGGGTGGGCCCGGCAAAAAGCCCAAAAACCTGAAATCGGTTATGGTTAGTGTGCGAGTATCCAATTTTTTTCAGGTAAGGGTGGGACCAGGGGTTTAACTGTGGTCCATTCAGTGGGTGTGTGGTCGGGTCGAATGAGTGACGGGTCGACTGTAGTGGTGGGCGTGGTTGCTTTTATTTTCATCCTATTTTCCATTCCATCCACTGATCCACCCCTTCAAATCGAATACTATTAGCTTAATCAACTGTTTCTATGTTAATTTTTATGATATTAATACAAGGATGCCGAAATTATTTAATAATATATCAAAACCCTAAAAATAATCCGTGTCAAAAATACCAAGCATTGTTAAAAAAAATTAGTGGAAGTCATGGAAGAAGTGGCATATATTCACAAGAAACCCTAATTTAGATCCTAGTAAATTTCAACATAAAAGAGACCACTCAATCACCAATTTAGTTTGGTTGCTCTAAATTTGATTTTATCGTTGTTCGGTGAGCGCGGTACTTGAGATTTGACATAAGAAACATTAATTAAGAGCTCGAGCTTATTCACCACTACATCATAATATAATCAGTAACTCAAGGGGGTTGGCCTGGCGGTAGGAGGCCTACGGGGGAGTGTGCTCCTATGTCTCAGGTTCGGATCCTCCCAGTGCAAATAACTCTTTTGGACCAGTGGACTTGGACGAAACCCATAAATCAAATGATTTTTCTAGCTTGTCGCGGTATAATTGGACTATGGGATGGGATTAGTCAGGTCCCAGCGGGTCTGGATCACCCATTCAAAAAAAAATATAATCAGTACTGCTGTCGTGTTCCTCGAGTAGAGAGTTGAAGATGATTTGAATGCTTCCCCCCGAATTAGTTAGTGCTTCATTGTCACCTGCTTGACCGCGTTTTAGTAGCGAGTGGATGCCCATTTAGGTTTCAAGTTTTGACAATCGGCACAAAGTAGCTTCGATGCAAGAGATCCAATGTGCAGGGACTTTGTCAGATGGGTTTTTTTCGATGCAAGAGATCCAGTGTGTAAGGACTTTGATTCAGAATTTACCTCTTAAACATGTTTACGATAGGTAATCAGTCGATCAGACAAAGCTTTAGAACTTGTTTTGGCCATAGATGGCAAACTAGCATGCGAGTTTCCGCTTCTTCCATGCACTGACGCTGACAAGTGATCGAGGTTGTCTTGTTTTTGCATTGTCCCCCCACCCCCCACAATTATGATCACAGTCAGAAGCTTCAGCATTTAATGAATACTCACCAAAAAGTCTGGGTTCCTGTTTGATTACATGATGCAGTATCGATGAAACTTCAACCTATTTTTCTTTTATTTATGTATTTCCTTTTATTTCTTTGACTGTTTAACAAAATTAACACCTAATATATCATTAAGTCTGCTAAAAGAGAAAACACGATGCCAATGGACATCTAATTAGTTTTGTTGAGTATAAGATTCTTGAAAGACTCGAAAGTATAGCCCAACGAGGGGGACAGCTTGGATTAGTTAGAGGCATCCAATGCTCTTATTAGATTTTCATGCCTAGTAATGGGTGGTTTAGTGAAGGACTAGCAGACAAAGCCCAAACCCAGTTGTCTTCCTCTGTAGTTTTCAGATCGAGTCCCATGGAATCTGCCTTCTCCTCCTTCCTTCCGCCACCAGACCACAGATATGACATGACATGCTTGAAGCATCTTCTCACAGCCTCCTTTTCATCTTTTTATTTCAACTTTATCATCTTTTTATTTCAACTTTGTACGTAGACTAAGATGGATAAAGCCCCATGAACACACTGTACGTACGTAGACTAAGATGGATGAGACGAAAATACTCTACGTTATTTATGATAAAGTAGACATAGACCCGTTACGATCTCTCACACACATACCGAGCATGATAAGATCAATAAAATTAACAAAAATCCATTCACACATACAATAACAATTCCAGCAATTGCTCCACCAGATAACTTATTACCACTCCCCCCGGCCGCCTTCTCACCAGGGATCTCCACTTCTCTCTCCCCTGGCTGCTCAACACCTTTAGACCCTACTTCTTTTCTCTCTCTCTTTCGTCGACACAAGAAGATCACGATCAATAAAATTAACAAAAATCCAAAAACAATTCCAGCAACTGCTCCACCAGATAACTTATCCCCATTTGAAATAATATCGCCTATATCAGCTGGAATTGGCCCTGAAAGTGCATTGAACCAGAAAGACAATGCTTGCAAACTTGTTAAATTTCCAAGTGCAGCAGACAAATTAATGCGCTGACAATCCCATGGCAGGTAACCTTAAATCAGCAACCGTACTGTTCTTTTGGTCACAAACACTCCCACCCATTGACATGGATTCTCTAACAGGTTCTATAAAAGTGATCTGCCTCCAACTGCATCGCGTAGAGTTACCAAAGCTGTCCTCTCAGAAGCTAGATCTGACTCCACGGTAGATAAAGAATTCAATGGGAGAAACACAAAGAAAGCTATCGAGACTAAAAGAGTTGGTCTTGGCTTCAATTTTAGTGGCAAAGAACTGTTTTTTTTTTTTAAGGTTGTTTTGATTTCTTCAAGTTTAGGACAGAATCAAGAAAGTTTTATATGGGGATTAGAAGGTTTAAGAATGTGTTTGAGCAAGCCAAGACAATTGAAGGTAGAACTCACTCCTTGGCTGATTGACTATTCTTATAGTTTAATAAAAACTACGTTTTTATAGGTAGAAAATATTGATTGATTTTATATGTCTTATAATTGATTATTTTGATATTTAATTAATAAAATTATAATTTATAAAATCTGTTAGAAATAAGTTTTTTTCCTTGTCTAAAAGTGATTGAATATTGATATTGTTAAAATTATTATAATAATTATTTAATTACAATTGAAATAGATAAAATTCTTTTAACATGAGCTATGTGTTTCGTGTAACATACTGATTGATTGTTGTATATATTTTATTTGTATGATTTATTATTTCATTAGTAAATAATAAAATTACAATCGATGAATTTTAGAACAGGTGAATAATTTATTTTACGTAACAAACAATTTGATTGATGGTTTTGTTTGAACTACTTGTATAATAATTTAATTGGTAAATAGCAAAACTGTAATTAATCAAATTGACTAAAGATATATTATTTGTTTCCAGCAACATACTAATTATTTGTTAGCCATGTTAGAACTATTTGACGAGTAATTTATTTGACAAATATCAAAAATACAAATGCTAAAATTTATTAAAGATTAGTTTTTCAGATTTTTTTATTCATATTATTATATTAAAAGTATTTTAGAACACTAGGATTAAATTAATGTGAGATTTATAAAGAAAAGTCAGTTCATTTTTTATATATAATTTAAGACGTTAATATTAAAAAAATATCACAATATATAATTAGTCTCACCTATTTTTAAAGGAAAACGTCCTAAAAATAATAATAATTATTATTTTAAATATCTTATCTATAGTAAAATAAATACATATAAAAACTACATAATCTTAATTTTTTTAAGTTGATTATTTAGCTCAGATGTATAACATTATAAAAAAAATATAGGACCATTAACATTTTTGTTACATGTTAAAAACTTTGGTGATGATTGTGGCGAAATGATGGCCAATTTTTTTTAATTATAGATAAATTGACATAATTTTTCTATCTGTCTTGTCCACGTGTGGCTTCATATATTTTTTTTTACGTGTTATGAGATCTGAAATATCATACATAAAAAAAGTCATTGGAGTTATTATTTTGATTATTATTCTCATTGTTACTGTTAAGATTGTTAAATTGTCATTATTATTATCACTGCTATTATGAACATTATTGCAAATAAGTAATATACTAATTGTCGGTGACAATATTATCGTTGTCACTATCATCAGGCTATCAAAAGAAATGAAAGTACTTGTTATTATTTTTTAAGATTTATTCTTTATATTTTATGTTATATGAGAGCATTGGCATTAAAATAATTTGATATTTCTAAAAATATTAGTTTATATATATATATATATTCTAAGGCATTAATATTAAACACACACATATCAAAATATATAATTATTCTCAATTTGTCTGGAAAAAATATATTTAAAATAATCATTATCATTATATAAACACATTATCCATAGTGAGATGTAAATTCAAAAGAAACTAAATAATCAGAAGTTTTGTAAGTTGATTATTTCGTTAAGATGTATATCATTATTAAAAAAAATATTGGATTGTTGACATTTTTTTCACATGTTAAAAAAAATTGAATTTGGCTGCGGTGAAACGCAAGGGGAGTGACTCATATAGTTTTTTATTGTAGATAAGTTGGGCAAAGTTGTCTACCTTAAGAAAAATAACATCAACTTATTAATTATTTCTATTATTATTATCATTATTATTATCATGATTGTTAAATTATCACAGTTATTATAGTTATTATTATAATAATTATTATAAATAAATAATATATTAATTATTATTGTTCATACTATCGATGACATCATAATTATTGTTAAAATAATAATATGAGGAATAAATCTTATAAAAAAATATTTTATTTTTATTTTATAAGATTTATTCCTCATATTATTATATTAAAAGTATTTCAAAACACCGATATTAATTTCTTTTTTCAAAAAAATTAAGGTAATTGTTTTTTATTTATATAATTTAAGGTGATAATATTAAACAAATATAAAAATATATAATTAGTCTCATATATTTTTAAGAAAAACAAACTTACAAATAATCATTATAATTATTTTGAATATCTTACATATAATAATTAGAAATTTTAACACCTATAAATATGAACAAAAAAGCAATTAAAGAACAAAATAAATGACAAGACAAAAATAAATATTATTACATTTAAAAAAAATATTTGACTTGAAGAATAAATAAAAATAAAAATACAAAGGGAAAAATAATAAATATCAATTTTCAAATGATCACCAACACAAATTAAAATCTAAACATTAAATAAAAAACACAACCTTAATAACATAGCACATAATAAAAAATAAAAAAAACTAAGAGCCTGTACATATAAACATGGACAAAAATAGCAACCATTTTAAAATATAAACATAAAGTCTTTTGTTTTGGATTTTACTAATGAAAAATAAAAAGTAACAATATTTGTGTCGGACATAGAAAAGCTATTTTGTTTGATATTGAAAAACTGTGACGGTGATACTTCAATTCCATTTGTTATGTGCTTTTATTTAATCATTGATTTAATTAGCTTGAAAAGTAAAATTCTCATTATTATTTTAGATTGGAGATGCAAGTTTAATTTTATCTTAGTTAAGAATTCAAAACATGATATTAAACTAGATTTATATTTGATCCTTTTTGCTTTAGGCCTGATATTTTTTTTCAAGATAATGAAATAATAAATCAACATATATAATAATTAAATAAAAATAATGTGAAAATAATAAAATATATGAATATATATAATTAAATAAATCAAGAGCTATGTGTGTTAGTAAAAAAAATAAAAATAAAAATAAAATGTGAATCAAGATATTTAATTTTGCAAGTCGGGATAGTTAATCAGCAGCGCTTACCAAATTTATTAATTAAAATATATTTTTTATTCAAGAAAACGATAATAGAAATAGTAACACAAATTAAATTAATTTAATAGAATAAAAGGGAAAAGAAACACCACACAAGTCGGCACATATTAGAAACATCATACAATGCTACACTAATTGGAATTATTATCCAAGAATATTTTTTTATTTTTAAAAATAAAATTTATCTATACAAAAAATAGAAAACAATTACAGATGATGAAGTATAAAAGTTCTTCAAAATTTATATGTATATAACTATAAACATAGTATTGAGACATGCATTTTAGTTTTTTAAGTTAATTATGGAACAATTTGTTCGGTCAAAGGGTAGAGATGTCTGTGTAAATTAGTACCTTTATTTCAATTAAAATAATTGTAATTATAATTAGCATTGTGATTATTATTTTATTTTATTTTGTCATTATTGATATCTTCGATATTATTTTGTGAATTATTGTTATTATTATCAAAACTATAATTATTAACAATATAAGAATTATAACCATTATAATAAATTACACTTGCTATTATCATTATGATTAATAATGTCAGTATTATTATTGTGATTACGATACCTAAAATTATCATTATTATTACTGCTAAAACAATAAAATTATCAAATTACCTCCAAGGAATAAAAAGCAACTCAAAAAAATTATTTCACTTGAAGTTAAGAAAAATAAGAATTATTAACACCACAAGCACTCTAACTATCACAATAATTACAATTGTTATTATCATGATGATCAATAATGTCACTATTATTATCATGATTGTAGCACATAAAATTATTACTGTTGTTGCTGCTAAAACAATAAAAATTCTTAAATTACTTTGAAAAATGAATAAATAACCCAAAACTATAAAAAAGAGATGAAGCAAGAAAAAAAATCATTACTATTATTGAGTAAATAATGGGAAAAAATAAAATTACATCAAAGAATAAAAAAACCTCAAACTTTAACAAAAGAGTAATAAATAAATAAAAATTATTAGTTAAAAAAAATCATTCACTTGAAGATTAAATAAAAATAATTAAAAAACTAATAGAAAGGACAAAGGGAAAAAATAAAAATATTAATTTTCCAATGATGAAAAACACAATCTAAATTCAAGAACAATTTTTTTTTTAAAAAAAATATTACCTCAATAGAAGAGAAAATAATAAACACGAAAACCAAAACTAAAAATAGGGACTATTTCAGAAATTTAAAAAACAATAAAGGAATTAAATCATAAATTCAAAGTATAAGGGTCAAAATGAAAATAAAATATATAACTAATTTTAATCAAAGGATAAATTTGAACAAATAAAAACATTTCATTGTGCACTTAAAACATTTCAAGGGGATTTTAGTGTAATTTACTATGCAAAAGAGAGAAAAGTAGAAAATAAAGTTCAGTTCAACTGGCCACTATATTTATCGGGACATTGAGGGTTATTTCACTGTGCACTTAAAATGTGTAATTATCGGGACACCCACTCCAACAAATCTTGATTATTGTCTTAGTAATGGTATTGTTGTTATTTTACTATGCATAGAAATGTAAAAAATTGAAAATACCCTGATTCCAATAATTAAATGCATGTGCACTAAGGTGTAAAATTATAATTACATTGTTCCAATCCATGGTGAACCGTGTCTATAACTGCAGTGAAAACATCACACGGTTTATGTTTTTTTAATAATTACCCTTGTTCGGTTTGCTGTACTTGAAATTTGACTGAGTAAACATTAAGAACCATAGTTGTTTGTTTCATCCTGTTTCGGACGAAACGACCAAACATTTCGTATCAGTTAAAAAACTAGACAAAACGATATTGTTTTTATTTCGGTTTTAATTCCGGTCCGTTATGGATTTTTCAGCCAAATATGGGCTGAAATGTTCCCTTTTCGTTCAACCCGTTCCGTTTCGTCTAGATAGCTTTTTTTTAAATAATAAATAATTTTATAATATCAATCATATCTCTTAATCCAGCCGTTAGATGGAAATGAAATTTAACGAGGAGTCTCTTGATATATATATATATATTAAAATTTCAGAGTAATCAGATAATGTAATGACCTTTCGAAATGATTGTGATATTCTCGTAATATTATACATGGTCATAATTTTATTCAAAAAAATCATTTTATTATGTATTTTTTTTTATTAAATTACAAAATTCTAAATAATTTAATTTTTAAATTTGAATTAATATATTTAATAATATATACATAAACGTTACAACCCAAAACAACAGCCGAAATAGTTCGAAACTGAAAAATTCCGTTACATGCAGTGACGCTGACAAGTGATCGAGGTTGTAATATTCTCCACCTCAAAGCCATGAAAGTACGTGGTGTGTATCCAGATCAGATTGTCTTTTTTTTAATCTTCGAGATTGACCAAGGCTAGCTAGCTAGGTGATTCGTTAGTTTCGAATCTCTAATTCAAGCCGGCTTTAATTTGTTTCTTTTCAAGATGGAAGGTTTCATCTAGGTTCGTTTATAAATCCAAACTTGTTTCTGCATCGCCCCCGCGCTATTATGACCACAGGCTGAAGCTGAAGCTGAAGCATTTACTTCCTGTTCGATTACATGATGCAGTACCAATGAAACTTCAACCTATTTTTCTTTTATTTTTGCATTTCCTTTTATCTTTTGATTGTTTAACAAAATTAACATCTAAGAAAACCATTTATCTGGATGTAGAAAATATAGAGATAACATGATGTCAATGGACATCTAAGTTCTGATAAATAAAAGATTCTTGAAGTGGGAAAAACGAGAGAAAAAAAGCTGAGAAAAAGAAACAGATAGAGAAGGCACAAGGCCTGCATTGAAGGGCTCGAAAGTATAGCCCAACGAGGGAGACAGCTTGGATTACTTAGTGAAGGATCCAATGCTCTACTCAGCTTTTCATGCCTAATAATGGGGGGTTTAGTGAAGGATTAACAGACGAAAGCCCAGGCCCAGTTCTCTTCCCCTGTAGTTATCAGTGCCCCATGGAAGCTGCCCTCGGAGCATCTTCACAGCTTCCTCCTCGTCATCTTTTTATTTTTCAACTTTCAAGATTCTGCGAGATGGATGGAGCCCCATGGCAACACAGTACGTACGTAGAATACTAGACGTTATTTATGATAAAGTGCGAGATATACCTGTCCAAAAGCAGACAGGCCCGTTACGCCCTCTCACACGCATTCCGAGCATGATAAGATCAAGAAAATCGAGAGTGGTCAAAGCTTGTTACTAAAAAGTGATAGCCAGGCCATGCTGCTGATCAAGGAAGCGATGAACAGGTCAAATTTGGCATGGCAAAGCAGATTCTGCTTTAACGTAAAGCCAGAATGATGATGGATACACGTAAACTGTACAGAACAAGAAAAAATTAGGTCATAGTCGCACGAGAAGCACTGGGAGAGAGCCTTCTCCTTTCTCTCCTTCAACGTGGAGACCAGAGAGTATGGGTAGCTCATACAAAGCTTCACATGAGCTACGTGTGTCGGTCGCCGACACTGTCTACGGTGAAATCTCCTGACATGGGCAGCGTTAACCGACACTTTCTTTATGGAAAAGGAGAGCAATGGAAGTTACGGGAGCAAATGAGAGGTGCCATCATGGTCCCCAGATAGCAGCAGCAAGGAAAACTTGCTGTGTAAATACTATGGAGTAGTCTCCTCGTGCAGGGTTTTGTTTTTCTTTCTAAGCTTTGAAAATAGAAACATAAAATCTTTTGTTTTGGATTTTACTGGTGAAAAACAAAGTAAAAATCTTTGTGTCGGACATGAAAAAGCTATTTTGATGCGCAGAAATTTGCTAGAAACTACTACCTAGTTATAAAATTTTAAGAGGTCCACCGACCTGCTCGTTAAGAATTCAAAACATAGTATTGAACTAGATATTTGATCCTTTTTGCTTCAGGCCCCATATCTTTTTCAAGATCAAAATAATTATATGCACTGGCTTTTTCAACATGTTTTTATACTTAATAAAAATCAAGTGAAAATCATAAAATCTATGTATATATAAAATTACATAAATCAAGAACTAGGTGTGTTAATAAAATAAATAAACAATAGTTAAAACAAAAGAGAGATATGTGAATCAATATATTTACAAATTAAATTGAATAATTAAAATAAAGGGAAAAGAAACACTATACAAGTCTACACACATTAGAATATTATCCAAAAATAATTTTTTATTTAAAAATTAAATTTATCTATACAGAAGATAGTAAAACATTTCAGATGAAGAAGAAAAGTTCTTCAAAATTAATATGTATACCAAATAAAATAATCATCATTTACCGGCTCTCTAAATAAAATAACATAAAAGAATAAATTACCTAATAACTAAAACAGTCGTCCTTCTTCCTCATCGTTCACCGTGACTCATTGCCACTGTGGATTGGCAATTTGTCACGGTGAATCACGGTGTATGTGAGCCTCTTTTTTTCGTCACTCTTTTATATTTGTTATGGTGGAAATGGACGGATGAGAGGGTTTGGCCGAGCTGCGATCAAATATCTAGTAACTCGGTTGTTGTTATTAACCGTAACTGGTTGATGGATGAAAGGAGAAGATGAGAGGGTTTTTCTTAGTAATCGAGTTGTTGTTGTTTTTTATTACAAATCTGATTTGTTTTTAAAAAAAAATTGTTTTTTTTTAAATGTTCTTTTCCTGGTTATTGTTTTTATTTTTAACAAAAAAATATTTGTAAATGATTTTTTTAAAAAAAGTTTTTGAAAAAGAATTTTTTAATTTTAAAAAATGGTTTCTTTTTTTAAAAAATTCTTAATTATTGGTTGTTGTTGTTTTTATTACAAATCTGATTTGCTTTATAAAAAAAAGCTTTTTTTAAAAAATTTCTGGTTGTCGCTTTTATTTTTTTACAAAAACCTTTTTAATAATTAAAGTGTCCAGGACAACTTACGTGCACCATGACTAATCTCCGGATCCATTTCTTTTTTATAATTATTTTTACACAAACACTCTTTTTGTTTTTTTTATTGCGGAAATGACAGATCAAAAGCTTTGGCTAGCTGGTTTCGCACTACGCCAACACAAAGCGCTCAAGTTCAGACCACTCAGACACCAAAATGTTATTTTTTTTAAGAACTGGGAAAGAAAAAAAAATTTAAAAAAATGTTTTTTTTAATAACTGGTTTTTGTTGTGTTTTTTTACAAATCTGATATTTTTTTTAAGAACTGTTTTTTTTTTTAAAAAAATTTTGTTAAAAAATGATTTTTTTTAATAACAATTTGTTGTTTTTATTTTTGTAAATACCTAAATTGTCCAGACCAACTTACGTGCACCACGACTAATCTCTTAATCAACTTTTTTTTATATATATTTTTTCCCTATTTGGTTTTGCTACTTGTACATTTTTTTTCTTAACCGAGGTGTCCGGGTCAACTTACGCGTACCATGGTTCTTTTTTCCCAAGTATTTTTTTTCCTAGCCAACTAAGCGCGCCGCGAATAATCCCTGGGCTCATTATTATTTTCTTTTATTACCTAACGAGCTAAAACAACTCGGTTTTCTGCTGTAGCCCATGACTCATAGTCACTATTCATTGGCAATTTGCTCCGATGCATCGCAGCGCACGTCTACCTTTTTTTTTGAACAGTGTAATACATTTAATATAATAATACAAAAAATAAATCTTTTAAAAAAAAATTCGAATTTTAATTTTGTGCTCTGTTTTTTAAAGTTTATTTCTTAAAAAATATTTATAATATTTTTGTTTTTAAAATTTCATATCTAATATTACTGGACAAAAAATACAGCTAAAAAAAATGACAAATTTACCTACATTATCTACAATTATAGCACGCAAAAAACTTGAGGTTTATTTCTAAAAACAAATTACAATATTTTTATTTATAATGTGTCAGATCTAATATTACAAGAGGAAAAAGGCAACTCATAAATTTGTTTTGACAAATTTACCTGAATTATCTATAATTAAAAAATCTACGACCCACTTCCCATTTCAATTACATTATAAAGTATGTGAGACTAATTATATGTTTTAATATTTATTAAATATTATCGTCTAAAAATATATATAAAGAGAAAAAAATGACCTACGATTTCTTGCAAAAAAAATTAATATCGGTATTCTTTAATACATTTAATATAATAATATGATTAATAAATATTATAAATATAACTTTAGCTTTGAATTTAAATTTCTATTTTATACTCTTTTTTTTGTTCTTTTAATAAACAGTTACCTTTTTGACATTTTTTTTTAATAACCGTCGTGTTTAAGTCTTTTTTTTTAACTGGGTTTTTTTTTTGTTTTTTTTAACCAGAGTATCCGTGACACAAGTTTCTAACAAATCATTTCACCTTCTTAGTAAATTTTCTAACAAATTTTATCAAAAGTTTTTTAGCAATAGCAATATTCAATCATTTTTTAGTTGAAAAAAAACCATTTTTAACAAATTTTATCAATTATAATTTTACCAATTAAATATTAAAATAACAAAATAAAATATTTATAAAATCTATCAATTTTTTACATATATACAAAAGCCAGTGAGATGGCAAATTTGCTCGTATTTATCTAAATAAAGAAAAACATTAATTAAAATAAAAAGGGATTGCTAGGTGTGGCCAACCCGCGCAACCGTGAATTGGAAAGTGAGAATGAACATTAGGTTGTGCTGCAGCCAACCTTTCCATTTATATGTAAACCATTACACCTCAAGCACATACATACCATAGTTACTGTAAGGACTACAATAGGTAAATAAATCTATACAATTGCTATACATTCTTTAATATGCCTCCTCAAGCTGAGGGTGGGGAATCAACTCGAAGCTTGAACCTAAAAGCATTAAAAAAACGTAGTGGGAAGTGGTTTAGTAAAGACATCGGCAAGTTGATCCCGTGAAGGAACAAACCGAATTTGAATTTCTTTCTTGGCAACTCGATCACGTACAAAATGATAATCCACTTCAACATGTTTAGTACGAGAATGAAAAATAGGATTCACCGAGAGATAGGTCGCACCAAGATTATCACACCAAATGGTAGGAGCAGAAACTGAAGGTATGTGCAAATCAGTTAACAAGTATTGAAGCCAAATGACTTCGGCGGTACCATCGGCAAGGGCTTTATGCTCAGCTTCAGTAGAGGAGCGAGCAACTGTGCGTTGCTTTCCAGATTTCCAAG
>CM063591.1:12151609-12172218 GCA_032356905.1 Salix exigua | reverse complement strand
TAGCATAGTTGTCAACACTGTTCCGGTCGCCGTTCCGGCTTTTCGATTGGAACGGAACGTTCCGGTTTCGGAGTGTTCCGACATTCCGTTTCGGTGTCATACTGTTCATATATAATTAATTATATATATATATAAAATAAAATATTAGTTTAACAAGCATAATTAAAATTTGAATTCTTTTTTATTTAAAATATTTTGGTGTTTTTAAATTATTTTGATGTATAGATGTCAAAAATAATTTTTAAAAATAAAAATAAAATAGATTTTAAACCCAGAACGGAATCGGGGCGTTCCGGCCGGAATTTTTGAAACGGATCAGAATTAAAATCGGGACAAAAACGACGCCGTTTTGTTCCGGTTTTATAAATAGAACATAATGTTTCGGCCATTAACGGATTTGATATCTATGTATCAGTCAATAATGATATATTTTGATGCATGAATGTGAAAAATAAAAGATGCCCTTTCATTAAAAAAGAAAAGGGCCCATTTTAAAATGTGAACGACGTTTTTCTGTATAGGGAATAAATGATGCGGTGATGACTTGTACAGTGAATGGTGCTAGTTAATGCAGAAGGCACTACCTTTTCCTATCCTTGCTTTATTTGGTGCCTGATGTTTGATAAAGTGTTTTTTATTAAAAAATATATGAAAATAATATTAATTTATTTTTTAATATTAAAATATTAAAATAATCTAAAATACTAAAAACAAATTGAAGAAAAAAAATTGAAAAACATTTTTCCAATATTTCCCAACCTATGAAACATCATTTAAGAGAGATTGAAGAATTCCGGCTATGATCAACAACCACATAATGCAAAGAATATTTATTTTCTACCAAGTTATTTTATTTTCTTTACCTGAATTAAGATTTTGACCAGGTTGATTTTGGATTTTTTTGTTCATTTTCAAAAAAAGTTTCAGTCGCGTCCCTCAATATTATAATTATTGAAAATTAAGTTTTATATTTTTTATTTGTTTTTTAATGATTTATTTTGGCTCAATGATTCATCTTTGGTAGGTCAACTTGAGGTGACTTGGATTTTTCTAATTATTTTTAATTGATTTTTTCTTCACTATTAAATTAATAGAAAAATAAATTTAATATATTTTTTAATTATTTTCTACGAAGTTACCACGTTTTCTTAAACATCATTTAAGAGAGATCAAAGAATTCTGGCTGTGATCAAGAACCGCAGAATGCGAATTATTTCTCTCCACGAAATCTCTTTAATGTAGAATAATACTATTCTTTCCAGAATCATTTAAAAAAAAAACTAATAAACGAATTAATTCTATAAGTTTAATAATTAATTTTTCTTTAAGAGGTGATCCTTGGAATAATCTTTTTTTAGAAATATATAAAAACCATAATTATTATTCATTCTTAAATAAGGTAGTATTCTGTAGCCCCATTCCATGAAACTCATGTGTTGAAGTGTCACCACTTTCTGGATACGCAAAATATTATCCATCATTTCACACGTATCATGTCGACAACCTGAATCAATTCTTTCAAATATGGAATTATTGAACACTATGAATGTATTTTTTTTTAATTTATTTGTGGCATCATCATATAAAAACAATTTAAAAATACCAAAACATTTAATTTCAAGTAAAAAATATTTTTTTTTAATTTTTTTTAAAATATTTTAAAATACAGTATCAAACACTCTCTTAATCAAGTTGCCAATTAATCACAAATTCAGCTTTCATGAGATCTTTTTCTAAAATCAAATTAATAGCATATTTTCTTGATTAGTCCCCTCTGATTATCGACGTATCAAATTTAGTCATCAACAATAAAAGTCTAACAATTTAAGTCAATTATTGAAGTTTGATTGAAAGATACTTATTTTGGGCGCAAACATTTTGTACTAACCTTAAAAATATTTTGAAGAAATCATGTTTAGTCTTAACCCTTTGAAGAATCACCGGCCAAATTATACCCACTTCGATTGAAGATCAAAGATAAAGGGGGACCGAATTATAAAGATCGAACGCAGAAAGACGACTCGTAAGATCACGAACCGGTGTTTGAGAGTGTTTTTTTGAAAGAAAAAAATTATTTTTTATTTTAAATTAAAAAAATTTAGTATTTTTAAATTATTTTTATATGATGTTGTTAAAAATAAAGGTTAAATGGGTCAACTTCCTGAGAGCCCTCTTCTTTTTTTTTTTCAAAGTTTTTGTTGAGTTTAAGTTGAATAATTTAACTTATGACATGTACATTTTATTTCTATTATCACCCAAGACAAAACCAAAAGAGTATATTACATAAAGCATAGAATTCTTAAAGTGTGGTGCAAGGCAAAATTAATTTAGCTTAGTCGAATAATGGGAGAAGAAATTGGTAATAGCAATTAACTTTGGTAGAGCTCATCAGCCCAGTTTACTATAAGGCTTGACTCGGAAACGATAATTCGTGGGCTTAATTGATTGGAAAAGTGAGTGAAGTAGGGCCGGAAGAAGATAAATCATTTTTTATTTTATTTTTTGCTATTTATTTGCTTTTCTGCAAACAAATTTCACAATTACATATGTACTTATATAAGAAAATTCCTTCTTTTCGACGTTACATATTTATTCAATTACTTAGGCTTGAACCACTGAAATTTATTATCGTTCTCTTTGATAACATATACTCCGGCAGCCATCAAAGAAACACTAAGAATCAAACCGATGATTCCTAGCCCCCAGTTAAGGCACCACATTCTGCTATACTTCCTCGGTTTCCTCATTTTAAGCCACATGAAGCATGGATAAGCCAATGTGACCGGCAATGCTATTCCTCCGACCAAACCACCGACACTTCCAATCGACGGGATTGCAACGGCCAGGAAGAAGACCCCGTATCCGAAGAACGCCCTCAAAACCACTCGGAGCCACCACTGGCATGGTCTCTTCATCCTCTTGGTGAAAATTGACTCCAACTCGTCAAACATCGGCATGGGATAGATCTGGAATGAGCTAAGAGCGTTTACTATGATAAGTAAACTGACGAGTCCCATGATCAACGGCGAGGTGTCTCTCGTTCGGTATGCGTAGAAGGCAGATTGCAAACCACCATTTTTTGGTATCTGAAAACCAAGACAAAATTTGCTTCCTTCAGTTATATATATATATATATATATATATAAACAAACCTACGCCGAAATTAAGTTGGAAATTAAGATGTAAATGTGAAATTATAGAAGTACCCTTTGACCATATGCCCAGAAGCCTCCAATTGCAAGGGGGAATATACACGCTGCAATGACTGTATAAGCAGCCTTGGCACCCCTCCACATTGGCACACGAGATGGATGTTTCTCACTTGAAGGCATAGTAGCCTGCAAAAAAAACATCAAATTGTACTCAAAACAGCTTTAGAAATTTAGGGTCACTTTCTAATCCTAGTAATAAAGTGAAGAGCATGATATGATTTCAGCTTGAAAAGTAAATAGTAGTATATTTAATTTATTTTAGGTCAATAGTCAATGGTCAATTATTGCTGCTGGGAATTTTTCTACATAGACTTTCTATTTGCATGAAAAGGAGTTGACAAGGATAAAAGACTTCAGAAAAAGTGTTTGAATAAATAAATAAAAAGCTACTTGTCAGAATATTTCCTTTGGTCAGAAGATTGAGAGAGAAAAATTTATAACATCTGCAAAATTAAAGTATTTTAATTCCTTTATAAAACAGGCTCTCACAGCACTGGTGAGTATGCATTGATATTTTCGAAATTAAAAAATCTCTCACACTATCACCTTTATTTCCACAAATTTCCAGCCATCAAGATCAAATAAGTAAATCCTTAACATCTTCCCTTAAGGGGGTCCACATAAGAGATCAACAACTCTAATAAAACTCAACCTACGTTGAGTTCCTTGCTCATGCTTGAATTGCATGCTTCCTATATATATATATATATATATATATATGCAAGAACTGGTTCTAAAACATTTTCCTTGCTTGATTCACAGAGTAATATATAAAGGTGGCAAGAGAAAAAGAAGGGAAATCTAAGAAGTAGCGAAGTATTTTGGTACCTGGATCTCGAGTATAAGATTGTGACCTCTAAATGCAAAAGCAACAATGCCAAGAGCGTTAAGAACTTCAAAAAGCCTATCAACCTCCCTGGGTCTACGAACTGGTTTGTATGAAATCCCAGGCAGCCTGTTCTTGTTAACAGAAACCATCCACATGATTGTGCAGTACATAACAGCCGTGATGGATCCAATTAGGGAGACACCGGCTATTGAGTTCAAGTTTGGCAGCTGAGACAGAAGAACTGCAGCACTAGCAAACACCAGGTACCATTCCACTGGTGTTAGTGTTTTGACTGTGCATGATTGACCACATACAGTCTGGAAAAATAGTTTTGATGTTGACCCTCCAATTATGTTTAGAGCCACACATGTGCCTATTGATAGGTACAATATTGGGAACAGGCCTAGCAACTTTGCTTTCTTCTCACCTGAATTGTTTCAGAAGCCACAATTCAATTAGAGCATTGTCAACATGATTCTTATATTTGTAGCTATATATATCAAGGTGAATTTTCTTTTGCAGGTAAGGTTTCAGAAAAAAAAAATCTGGTAAGTTGAATTTATTATTATCTTTTATCATTACACACACACACACACTATGGTAATAGTTCAACGAAGAGATGAACACATACCAAAATTTGCACTCATAATTTGAAGATATCTGCTGTAGCGAACGCCAGTTTCAGTATTTTCATGGAGTTGCACGAGTAAATAAAGGGTGTAAAGCTGCCATGCGAAAGCAACAGTCAAGGTTATGATCCCCCATGCCCTGTAACAGAAAAATGATTAAGCTCTCTCTCTGCTAAAACTTGTTGAATCAAAGAATTGAGTATGATATTTTCACCTACCAGCCAAGGACAGTGAAGGCGACAGGGAGCACAAGTGCTTGGAAACCAATTCCTGAGCAAAGGCAATGAAACGCTGCGTACCATGCGTTTCCATTCCGGGACTCGGTGATAGGAAGCCAGGCATCTTCAGGGTCTAGTCTTGTGAGCTGGAGAGCCCTTCTAACAGGACTACCTAAAGGGGTAATAAAGCGAGGTGTTCTATTTCTCGGGGTTGAGTTTTTGGGTGTTTTGCTTGGAGCAATATGATCAAGAGTGAGCAGAGGTGATCTAGACAACGACGGTGAATGAAATTGCGACGGAGGAGCTGATATTGGTGGCGCTGGTGCCACTGAGGCTGGTCTTGGTGTCACGGGAGTAGAGTTTGCATCAACAACTTCACCCATTATTTTCTTTCCTTTTAATATTCTTTTGGTCCTCCCTTTGCCCACAAACTAAACAGTGAAGTTAGACTATATATATAGACCTTGATTTCCTATTTTATGCATTAAAAAATAAATTCAAAACCCTCATATGGTCTTCAAGGCCGTGTAAACGGGAGACAATACTTGGATTTTTTGTACAATTCTTTAGTCCAAGGAAAGGGTTACAAGATATTCTAAAAGGGTTTTTAAGATGTGGAATTTTTTTAAAAGATTTTTTGTAGCCAGCCGTGGACCAAACTATACTTCGTCAAACTAGTGGCTTTCCGATTCTTTTTTTGTAGGACTGTCGGTCATAATACGTCGGGTGCAGAAAAATTGGTCAGCTTGACGGGATGCATACCCCATGCATTAACTAAAAATTGCCCTTTTCTTCATCCGACTTTCACTTGGAAATAGTCTTGGATACTTAGAGGCAGGGAAATTTTATGGCAGCTAGCCTAAAACATTTCATAATTCTCACGTCATGCGCAAAAAAACTTAAATAAACTATCCTTAAATTAAAACAAGAAATATATTAACTTGTTGAAGTATCTTAAAGTAATAAATCTTTTCCTGTGGTTAACGATGAGTTATTTGTCTTTAAAATTTTACTGTTTTTCATTTGTGTAACTGGGATGTACGTAAT
Organism: Salix exigua; assembly: GCA_032356905.1. Classification (NCBI taxonomy): domain Eukaryota; kingdom Viridiplantae; phylum Streptophyta; class Magnoliopsida; order Malpighiales; family Salicaceae; genus Salix; species Salix exigua. The sequence goes on along the minus strand of CM063591.1, from coordinate 12,166,283 downwards.
GTCTCTCAAGATTCCAACATCATCATCTTGGTTTATCTGCACTTTTAAACCAAGTTATTTGAATTAAAGAATATGAAACTCAAACAATATATCCTAAAAAAATCTAGGTAGTTTAGGAACAAGGCTTACAGATTGGATAATTGGTTAATCAATTGGTCCAACCAATCTCATATATTTTTCTTAGCCAATATGATTGATAGTTTTCACCTTGTGCTTCCTATGCCAAAATAGTTTATGATTAGTATTTGTAACATGTTCTTTTTAGTGGATATGAGGACTCGTAGATGTTTAAGTATCTTTTTTAGAGAGAGAAATTAAAATAATATTCTAGAGAGATACACTCTCAAATATATATGTAGTTGAAAATAAAAATCATGAATTTTTTACTTGGATGGTTCATGGGGTATTTATAGCCCCCAAACCTTGTAATCTTCAGAAAGAAAGGATTGGAAAATCCTTTGTTCTTGATGATATTAATGAAAAATAAATATTTAATTCATCAAATATTTTTGTGAATAGTTCACACAAGGTAGATTAATGTAACTTGGGGTCAGCAAAAAAAAATAAAATAGACTTGATGTAATAAATTATGTTAGGTGATTAGAAGAATAGAATTTTGAATATCTAATGTCAACAATTTTGATAATTAATTCTGCAAAGTCAACCGAAACGATTGAATTTTCTTTCCTGTACTCTAAATCATCTCATTTACTTCGGATCGGACCTGAAATTATACTAACTTATAACGTTAACGAAGCATTTGAAACTCGGGAGAATGATTGCTCTGAATCGTTCGACGGTGGATGAATCTGTCCATTTCTGCTTGGACATGCAGAGGGCTTACCTTTACTTTATCTTGTTTTTTAGGATGGATAGAATATTTATGGAGAAATGCATAAAGATATAGAATGATGTACACATTAATTTCAGTTAGTTAGAATTTATAATTAATTAGTAATTCATCATGATCAAATACAATGATGTTGCATGATTTATTTATATGTTGCCGGCTGGCGCTAGCCTGAACCAGCTAATTAATTTGACCAAACAAGATTTATAGTATGATAAATGGACTATAGTATATATATTAACTAGATAATGGACCGTGGTGTGCTATTTTTTGCTTGTAGAAATACAGTACTTTAGAGAGAGAAATTGCAGCGTAGGAGTTTAATGGCCTTGGCTACATGATACCAACACCTTCAGAAAACATTACAATTCGTGCAAGTTGTCTAAGGAAAATAAATTTACTAATGATGAGATTAAAATTGTTTTCATGCATGAGATGCAAGGGGCTATAATTTCTGTTTGGAAATGGTAAGTGCAGGTTTCAGCTATTCTTCTCTTTTAACGATCAACTTCTTGAGCTGCATGCATTGAATTTTAAACATGTTATATAGCATTAAAAAAAAGATTATCACACGCCTACCATGATTTTTATACTTTTTTAAAAATACGTTGTTTCATAAAAATAAAAAAAAAACTCGTATGCTTTTTTATATTTAATAATAAATTTTGGGATAAAAAAAGTATTGAATCTCATGATGTGCATTGTAAGTTTACTTTTTTATTCAAATGTGATTTTTTTTTACGGATTTTATCGTACTAAGTTAATTTGTGATTGAGCTTTTCAATTGATTTTTAAAAAATAATATCTGCAAGTTTTACATATCAACTCAAGTTAATCCAAGCGGGTAAAATGTTTTTCCATTTTAATATTGAATTTAAATATCCTTAGCCAAGGTACCGTATGAATGGATGATTTTATGTTTTGGGGACAGAATGTTATGTCCATCAGCGACTTTGGTCCCTTCAGACTCTGCTTTTCCATTGTTGGAGACAAAGTAATCTGCAGTTGAATGGGAAATCTTGAGAGCATAACACAACCTCCTGAAAATGGAACCTGATCAATGGACTTTTAAGGTAGGGTTGTTTGAACCACATATTTCCTGCTTGGTAGTTCGTCCAGACACGACCGGGGACCAGCATTTTTATGTCTTGCAAAGTACATTCCTAATCTGCCAAATCTATGTTCTCACCAAATTGCCAAATTACTGCAAGTCTGCAAGAAGATTCATTTCAGCAATCTGTTCTTTGTGGCTCTCAAGCACTAGAGCTTTTATGATCGATAACTAGATGAATTGATAGCCTCCTCCATCTTCAAGGGCTCAAGATACCGTCACAATGATCAATCCCCTGAAACTCATTAAGTTTGCAGAGAAGTGGCAAAAACTAGCTGCCCTGGAGAGGAAAAGAATATCAATACCAAGAAGCGGTGGAAATGAAAACACAAACAACAATGAAAGGTCACCAGTGGCAGATCAAAGGCGCTTCGAGTTCCCCATTTCGTATCTTAGCAATAACATCTATAGAGAACTCCTGGCGATGTCTGAGGAAGAGTTTGGCTTGCCAAAACATGCTCCTGTAAAATTTCTATGTGATGCAATGTTCATGGAATATGCAGCCACCTTGATGCAAAAAAATGCTGAAAAAGATATGGAGAAAGCGTTGCTGATGTCTATAGCTGGTAGTAGTAGATGCTCATTGGTTTTTCACCATCTACACCAAGAAAAAAGTAGTCAGCTAGTAGTGGTTTGCTAAATATTTGTACATGACCAAAGAAATAGATGGAGTTAATATAATACATCAGAATTAACATAAAATGTTGTTTGGATGCCTGGTTTTCAATTTCATATCATTCAATTGTGACAATTTTCCATGAAAGTTCAATAGCTGTTGTGCAGAATGCTTCCTTCACTATCACTAGGCAAGAAAATGATTTGAAGGACTTCGTCATTTTCAAGAGCAGTGGCTGCCTGAATCCTTCATACTCCATGTCGTTTCTTCTTCTTAATCGTAATGGTTAAATAGAAACAATGAAGTCATAAGGCCCAAGGATTACAATGCAAAAAAAAAAACTCCGTATCCTCTGCAAGTCTCTCAATCAGGCACAAATAGACACAGTCCAAAGAGCTAAAAAATCACCCCAACTGCCCATCATGTGGCAGACGACAATTAGGTTAGTAGGCATGATTGCCATAGCTAACGTAACGTGCTACTCATCCCAAATCAATCGACATTGCATGGCAAGGATGTACGGAATATCAAACCAAACCAGGCTGGAAATCAGGCATCACCAAACCTAACTACATGAAAACCACCCTGCAAACATCATGCTCAACTTGGAGCGCCTTTAATGGGCAACCATCCAATGCATCAATAAAGTGAAGAGAGCCTACGAATCAGAGCCAGAGCCGTCGAGATCAGCACAAAATCCCCTGAAAACAGCAAGCCGAAACCCAGCCAAAAAATAAAGAAAAAGAAGGCTGATAAGCCACGCCAACACGGCGAGGCAAAGAGACAAACAAAAGCAGTCCCACCTTACCATAACAGCTCAGTTCTTGGTGGCTTCGATGGAGAAAGAGGAGAGGAGCACGAGAAAACTGGGGGAGAGAGAGAGCAAATCACATAAACAAAGGAGAAGTTGTGCTTAGCTCAATAGCTAACAGCCCCAAACCTAGCCCCAGCAAATGAAACCCAAACCAAAAACATAATGACTCAGGCTGGATGAAGGGAATTAACCCAAGAGAAGAAAAAAACAAGCATGCTCCTAACCTGAGCCTACCAACGTAAGCTGAATAGAAGTTGGGAAAGGCAGCAAAAAAAAGCTGAGCAGGAGGTAAAAATCCAGCCAAGAAGCACTTTGCACTGTTCCAATGAATAGAAAGTTGTCTCTTGATATACATGCAGTGGATTCACCAATCCTTTTCGTTTTTTGTCAAGTGAAATAACAACTCAATTTTGTAATATACTTAGCAAATTACTCAACCAGAGCATAAAATGGGTTATACTTCAAGTAAGATGTATCTTGGGGTAGTCAAAATGAGGGACCCAGATTAATTTATTGTAGAATTTCAATAATTCTGAGATACGTTGAATACCAATATTGTCCAGGGAAGAACAAACAAACATGACAAAAGTGTTAGAGTCGGCAGCGGATGAACACACAATATTTACGTGGTTCGGCAACTTGCCTACTCCACGGAGCTACTGATTTATATTAAGCAAACAAAATACAAATACAAGGAGGAGGAGAAACAACTCAACTCAACTCAACTCAACTCACTCTTTAGCTCTCTCTACACAACACATTCACTTGTGTTCTTCACTCAATGATGTCTAAAGCTCTAAGAAGCTCCTCTATTTATAGCAAGAGTGAGGAGACAATCTTTAATGGTTGGCCACCAAATTCACCACTTTCAACAATGGTGGGTTGGAAGAATGGTGGGTTAGTAACCATTTTCAACAATGGTGGGGAGAAAGTTTGCATACCATTGTTGAGGTTTCACACATTGTGTTCATACTTCAACAATCTCCCACTTGAACACAATGGTGTCAATCCCTTTTAGTCTTGAAGTCCAACTGAAGCTTTGCACAGCTTCAATTTTTCTATAGGTACTTCCTTTGTCAGCATGTCACCAGGATTCTCCGAACCTCGAATCTTCTCAAGTATCAATTGTCCATCATCAAGAAGAGACCGAATAAAATGATATCTCAACTGTATGTGTTTTGTCCTAGAATGAAAGGCTGGATTCTTCGCAAGAAAAATAGCACTCGATCATCACTTGTCATGAATGCCTTTATGTTGTTTCTTGCCTAATTCTTCCAAGAAGCTTTGTAACCAAACCATCTCCTTCCCAGCTTCTGTAACTGCTACATATTCAGCTTCTGTTGTAGAAAGAGCAACAATCTTCTGTAGCTTCGAAGCCCAACATACAGCTGTATTACCCAGAGTATACACAAACCCTGTAGTACTTTTTCTTGTGTCGATATCACCGGCTAAATCAAGCATCTACATATCCTCGAAGCTTCAAGTCCGACTTTGTGAAGCATAAGGATGTATTTGAAGTACCTTTCAAATACCTCATAATCCATTTGATTGCTTCCAGTGTTGTTTGCCGAGATTGCTCATGTATCCGCTCACAACTCCCATCTGCATGTGCAATGTCCGGTCTTGTATGCACCATAGCATACATGAGACTTCCGATTGCTTGACGCATAAGGAATCGTATTCATATAGTTCCTTTCTTCTTCAGTTTTAGGTGACTGCTCCTTCGTAAGTTTGAAATGTTTAGCCAAAGGTGTGCTTATTGGCTTTGCTCCATCCATCTTGAACCTATGGAGCACTTTCTTCACATACTCTTCTTGTGAAATTTCAGAGTACCTTTATCTCTGTCTCTCGATGATTCTCATGCCAAGGATTTGTTTTGCATCTCCCAAATCCTTCATTTCAAACTCGCTTGACAATTGTTGTTTCGACTTGTTGATCTCCTCGATGCTAGATCCTCGCAACTAGCATATCATCTACATATATCGATAAGATGATATATGATGACCCAAAATTCTTTACATAACAACAATGGTCCGCTTGCAAACGTGTGAACCCATTGTTGCACATAAAGTTGTCGAACTTCTTGTACCATTGCCTCTGAGCTTGCTTCAAACCATATAAACTCCTTTTCAACTTGCAAACCATGTTCTCTTTTCCCTTTCTCAGAAACCCTCTGGTTGCTTCATGTAGATATCTTCTTCTAGATCTCCATGTAGAAAAGCAGTCTTCACATCTAATCGCTCAAGATGTAGATCTTCTGCAGACTACAATTGATAATACTAATCTGATTGTAGTCATCTTTACCAATCGGAGAAAAGATATCCAGTATAATCGATACCTTCCTTTTGTTGAAATCCCTTCACGACAAGTCTTGCCTTGAATCGCTTGCTTCCATCATGCTCTTCTTTAATCCTGTACACCCATTTATTATGCAAGGTCGTCTTCCCTTTAGGTAGTGGAGTCAATTCCCATGTCTGGTTTCTTGACAAGGAATCCATCTCATCTTTCATGGCTAGCTCCCACTTGCTTGATTCTTCGACTCTTGTAGCTTCTTCAAGACTTTCAGGCTCACCATTATCCGTCAATAGAATATAGTTCAATGATGGTGAGAATCGTTGTGGAGGTCCGATCGTCTCGGAAGATCTTCCGACAAGCTGTTGGTGGTGTACATGGCTCTTCCTGCGGATCAATATTTTCTTTATCAATGATATTGCCTTGTACAATACTTTTAGCAATATCATCTACATCTATTACATCGGATGTCTCAACTTTGTCGTAATTTGTCGCATCTTTGTTCTTGTATGTCATCTTCTCATTAAATATGACATTTTTGCTTCGATAATTTTCCGATTTTCTTCATCCCAAAATCGGTATCCAAACTCATCGTAACCATAGCCAACAAAGATGCATTTTCGGACTTTGCATCAAGCTTACTTCTTGCTTCGTAATCTATGTGCACATAAGAAACACATCCAAATACTTTCAAGTGTGAAAGATTTACCTCCTTTCCTGTCTGCACCTCTTCAGAATTCCAAATCCAAAGGAATAGAAGGTCCTCGGTTGATTAAGTAAACTGCAGTATTGACGACTTCAGACCGAGAATGTTGGAGGTAATCCAACGATGCAACCTCATGCTCCTGGCTCTTTCATTGATGGTTCTATTCATTCGCTCCGCCACACCATTCGTCTGCGGTGTGCCTGGAATGGTCTTCTCCATCCGGATACCATTAGTAGCACAAGTACTCCTTGAGATCTCCATCGGTGTATTCTCCTCCATTGTCCGACCTCGGACATTTTAGCTTCAATCTCGTTTCGGTCTCCACCATAGCTCTCCACTTCTTGAAGGTTTCAAACACATCGATTTATTTTTCGAAAATAAACCCATACCTTTCTACTTGAGTCATCGATGAAGGTTACATAATACTTTGAACCTCCAAGTGATGCAACCGGAGATGGCCCCATACATCCGAGTGTACTAACTCCAATTTCTTAGGTCTTGGAGCTCTTCCAATTTTCGTAAAACTCACCTTTTTCGTTTTCGAAGATGCACCCTTCACATAAATCAAACTCGCTGATTTCAAGCCTGGTAGCTTTCCTTTTGAGAGAAGCAGTTTCATTCCTTTCTCACTCATATGGCCAAGTCTATAGTGCCATAAATCGACTGATTTTCAGACTTAGTGGAAGCAATGATATCTTCCGAGGTCGGGTCATGTACAAGGTGCCGCTTTTCTTCCCGTGCTAAAATCATTGATCCTTTTGAGACTTTCCACATGCCTCCTGCAAAATTTATGGAATGGCCGCTTTCATCAAGTTGCCCTACTGAGATCGAGTTCTTCTTCACTCAGTACATGTCTTACTGTTGTAGCCTCCATGTAGAATTATTGGGTAGTTTTATCTCGACATCTCCTACACCAATAATTCTTAATGGCTCTCCATCCGCTAGATATACCAAACCATAGTCACCGGCAACATAATTCGCAGAATATTCGATGAGGAGTAGTATGGAATGAAGCTCCGAGTCTAACACCCAAGAATCAAGTGGATCTGTCGATCGAGAGTAACAATGCTTCATGCCTTTCCTCCGCCATCGTATTGGCGATTTATCATCCTCCTCCTTCTTCATCTTATAACAGTTTGCCTGAATGTGACCTGGTTTGCCACAATGCCAACATTCCGGAGGTTTTCGGATCTTGACTTGCTTCGATCTTGACGAGGCCTTGGTGCGGATTTCGATCTGCCGCGATTTGAGTATTTATCAAATCTTCTACCTCTAGTCTCAACGTTCAAGGCAAAACCCGAGTTGAACATTCACCAGAGATCTCTTCTACGGACTTCTTCTCCAAGTATCAAGTCTCGGATGTCATCATAGTTTAACTTGGATTTTCCAGTCGAGTTCGTCGATCGCCGTTCTCATTGCCTCCCAGCTATTTGGCAATGAAGCCAATAGGATCAAGGCTCAGTATCTCATCATCAAAATCAATTTCAACCGATGACAATTGATTTGTGATAGTGTTGAAATTATTCAAATCTCTGTGTGACGGCATTCCTTACGCCATTTTCAGATTGAATAATTTCTTCATCAAATACACTTTATTATTGGCGGATGGTTTTTCATACATACCGGATAGGATCTGTCATTAATCCTCGTTGTAGTCTTTTCTTTGATGACATTGTGAGCGACCTTCTTTGTAAGTGTTAGTCGGATCAGACCTAACACTTGTCTGTCAAGAGAGATCCATTCTTCATCTTTCATCGTCTCTGGTTTCTATCCAAATAAAGGAAGATGAAGTTTCTTCCCATACAAATAATCTTTTATTTGCATTTTCCAATAACCGAAATCTCGTCCATCAAATTTTTCTATTCCGGTCCCTTTTACCTCGTCCGTGTCCATAGCTTCTTTATATGCTATCTTTGAGTCTGAATTTGATGAATCGGACACCACAGATGCGTCCGGGAAGGTCAAATTATCTGAAAATGACTTAAGAACAACCAAAATCAGACTTTAGATGGCTCAGATCTGACCAATCAAAATCTGAACAAATGGACAGCTCAGATCAACCCACGTATCCGAGTTTACGTAGACCCTGCTACACCAGATCAACTCCCACTGATGACGTGGCACTCGCTGACCGGATCGATGACGTGGCACCGATCGGACTAGTGATCGGGCCGATGACGTGGCAGTGATCGAGCTGATGACGTGGCAGTGACTGGGCCGGTGAAGTGGCGATGACTGGACCGGTGACTGGACCGATGACGTGGCGATGACTGGAGTGATGATATGTCGATGACGTGGCGTTGACTGACCGGTGACGTGGCGTTGACTTTTCCCGTCAAAACTTTGACCGGCAATAACTCCTTCGTTTCAACTCCAAATTAAGTGAACTTTACACCTTTGGAATCGTGGTGACCCCCTCTACAAGATCAGATGCTCAAAACATGTTTTTGAGCACTTTGATTTTTGTGCAAAAAATCAAACACCTACATCAACGGCTCTGATACCAGTTGTTAGAGATCGCAGCGGATTAACACACAATATTTACGTGGTTCGGCAACATGCCTACTCCACGGAGCTACTGATTTGTATTAAGCAAACAATAATACAAATACAAGGAGGAGGAGAAACAACTCAACTCAACTCAACTCACTCTTTAGCTCTCTCTACACAACACATTCACTTGTGTTCTTCACTCAATAATGTCTAAAGCTCTAAGAAACTCCTCTATTTATAGCAAGAGTGAGGAGACAATCTTTAATGGTTGGCCACCAAATTCACCACTTTCAACAATGGTGGGTTGGTAGAATGGTGGGTTAGTAACCATTTTCAACAATGGTGGGGAGAAAGTTTGCATACCATTGTTGAGGTTTCACACCATTGTGTTCATACGTCAACAAAAAGATCTTGAATTTCATTAATGTTTCGATTTGTATACAAATACTGTAATGTATTTCAGAAGCTACGTACAAATTGACAATCTGTAATGTGTTTCATGATGAAGATACAGAGATGATGGACACCGGTTGCTAGCTATGGTGATCAGCAATGCTTTCTCTATATCTTTAGCCACATTCTGCTGGATCAAGGTGATTGCGTATTCCATGAAGGTAGCATCACATGGCAATGTGATAGGTCCATCGCTTGTTAATCCAAACTCTTCTTCTGCTAGATTGAATAGCTCTCTAAGAATTTCATTGTTAAGGTAATTCAAGGGAAGCACAAAGCGTTTCTTATCGGTAGTGTACACAACAAAATGACCTTTCTCTGCTGTTGATGATGAGCCGCAGTCATTTGAGTCCAGACTGCTCATGGTTTGCGGCAATGCGAGCCTTCTTCTCCTAATGGCAGCCAGTTTCTGCCATTTTCTTGCTAATTTGATGAGTTTCTTAGCAGTGATCATCTTGAGACTGATTAATCGAAGAAAAGAGATGTCTAGATCTTAGAATAAGGAAATGTTAATCTTGTGATGGATGGAAGGAAATGGAAGTGAACTCATTATTTATAGACAAGGCTAGAAAATTCAGTCAACATTTTCATTAGTTCAGGCAGATACATTACGAAAAGCAAAACCATGTGAGAGGTGGGCTATGTGGGGTTCTCTGGGAGGTGGAGCTGTTTGCCAATGTTGGAGCATGGAAGGTATCCAGGTAAGCATGTTTTTTTCAGTCAAGCGGGCCTCGTGACCCTAGCTTGCATCAAACTTTGTGACAACAAAATTGAGTCCTGATCACATCCAATATACAAGCATGTGCATTGCAGGATATAAGCATGGTGGTCCCAGAGTCAGGATGAACAGGCAAACAGCAAATTTGTGATTCAAACAATCCACTTTATGGATTCATAGACTCTAGTCCATATATGAACAGGTGCATTGTTTGGAGATGGATTTGTAACAAGGATCTTATATCACTTTGTTCCCCGTAGCTGAAAGCAGTCTAAAGAACCGAAGTGACTGGTGGTCGGGCATTCAGGCAAGAGAAGAAAAAAACTTGTCCGAAGGCATAAAACCATCCATAGTATACGTTGGCCGTGGATATTATGTGTCATTTGAGCATTTGACCTGCCCCTTTCACACCTTGACATTATTGCCAAGTTGGAGCATGGAAGTATGCATACTTGTATGTTTTCAGTCAAGTAATAGGTCCAGCTTTTGTCTCTTGATCAAGCCAAATCGAAAAATTGTGAGCATGTGAATCCATTCCTGATGGTTTGGTGAGAGTTGCAATTCTATGCTTTGAAAAATAAGGACTATTGGCCGGACATGCCCAACTGTCTATCAAGTAGCAGCCACTGGTTCCTACTTGATGAGAACTGTGCCTTCTGAAGAATAATTAAATACCTTGTCCAGAAATTTACAATTGATTATACATTCTCACAATACAATCTTGCTCTCTTGTGCCTAATCATTTCTTTTTTCTTCTCGTCTTTGAGGCTCAAGGAGTTTAGGCAAAGTTTCGAAGATGAGCATCTCTTACAAGCATGTTCATAATCTGATGAAGCAGATATTGAGCAGTACTATCATGTGGAAATGGAATTGTCAGAATTTTCTCGAAATCTGTGGCTTCACCTCGTTGGATGAGTGACAAAATATAGTCTATGTATTCAGAATCACCTGGCAATGTGATAGGCCTGTCACTTGATATTCCGAACTCTTCTTCAGACATCTTGAAGATTTCGTTGCCCAGATACGCTAATGATACCGCAAAACGCTTCCAATGCCCTTTTTCAGCAACAAATGATGGATTGTTATCGTCCACATTCATCTTGCCAGTGATTCTTGAACAAAAAAATATTTTTAATCCTTGCTGCAACAATCTTCTGCCACTTCCTAGCATTTCTGATGACCTTTTCCAGACTAATCTTGCTGGATTACTCTGACTCACAACTTGATAACTTCTATATGCACAAGATTACTCAAGGCCCTCCTCCCTTCCTGCATAGGATTCCTTTTCTGCGAATTCTGTGTAAAAGATATACATATGTTGGAATATTCATGAAGGATATGAAAAAGTTTATACAAGCAGATAATCTACCAAAACATGTCATTTGGCAGGGCCTCGTCATCATTTGAACCAAAACTATGAAGACTGAACATATTCAAACCAAAGACAAAAAAACATGAAGGTTTTCAAGGTTTGGAATCTGACCCCCAACCATCAACAAAACAAAAATAATTCATTAATTTTTTTTTCTGTGCTTATGCTTATCTTTTGCTATCCACCCAAACCCCACAAGCCAAAATTCAAAAACCACAATCATTTTAATTAATCTTGAAATGCTCATTGCTCAGTGTAATGTAGACCAGTTCTATTGCGGGCAATGTTGTCCAGCAGCCAGCATATGCATGGTGTTACACCCCATCAGTTTTTTTTTTCTTGTTAGCTCGAAATGGGAAACGCATATCCATCAGAAGCCTGTTGCTGGCACGAGCTTCCAGCTGGTGACATTATTATAGTCCTAACCTCCTGGAAGAAGTCAGCTAAAGGAACTGGTGGTGAAATGCAAGGAATATTATTTTTCGCGATCTTGGTCAGGAAATTAGGCGGTGCTTTATGGTTTCCTCGTTGCGCAAATTAAGTTTTTTTGAAATCCATCTTGATCTGTTTAAGGTAAACCCGCGAGCAAGTCCTCGGCATACCTGCCTAACTTAGGAAGTTGCTGCTTTGAAAGGTTTTCTTAACCTTCATTTTTCTTTCCTTTTTCTTGGAATCCTCCCCTCTTACAAATCGAATACTATTTTTTATGAGGATGATGACCTGTAAACTTCGCCATTGTTGCCATTTTATTTTTTCCATAAGTTTTACACGAGGACAGATTCAAGTATCACCTATTTATCAATCAAGCTCAAAACTTCAAAACTGCAAGATTTATGTCAAAATGTGGGCGTATAATTAGTATTATAATACTATCTTCAGGAGCCTTTCTCATTTGAATCCATTTTGAATCTGTGCCCTCTTCCTTGCAAATTAGAACATAATAAAAGAGATAGAACAGGATTCCAGGTGGGTTTTTTGTGTGACTGTCCCGACAACTCAATCTGGCCCATGCGTAAGTTTTACAATCCTGAAAATCATTTTTTTGTATTAGACTTGACGTAGCGAAAGTATAACAAAAAGGGCACCGCCTTAGTTATTTATTGATAACTCGAATCCACGAGCTTAAAACAGTAACAAATGAGAATGGATTGTAATCAAATTGAAATTGTCCTATTGGCTACCTTTATTTATAGGCAGCTAATATTACAATCAGCACTTCATACGAAAAGAGTAATAAAACAATTAAAGGAACTTAACGTTGATAAAACATAAATCTAGTCCTGATTGTAAGCAGTAATTTAACATATTGCAGAAATTAAAAGATCTTCCAGCGATAAGGATTTTTATTGCTTGTCCGTTGTGGATTTCATCGGGTCAACTTTCCTTTCGCAACTCCTGCCTTTTATAGTTCCTTTGGGACGTGTGATTCCTCTGTAGTGTGTCCTACATCAAGACTTCATGGTCCATTTGGGTGTTTTGGTATGAGCAATTTATTTTTTCAAACTCTTAGACGTGTTTATCTAGATAAATGGTGAAAATTGTGTTTAAATTAAAATATATATATAAACATGCCGCCATGAGGTTACTGCGTGAAAGTTTATCAAGTGCAACTTGTTACATCATGTGTTCACTTCCCCTGTAATAAGCTCCTCTGTGCAATGCGAAGCTATCCAACCTTTGCACTTATAAAAGTGGTTTCCATAAATGATTTATTGAGTATTAATTTTTTTTTCCTCAGGTGGGTGTTTCTGTTGAATGTATAAACTATAGAGAGAGGGTGAAGAAGACAACTTTTGGACAGGTGATGCCTCTGGACCTTGTGATCCAAGCTCTGAGCTTTATTATGATTTCCATTCTGAGAGGGGATATAAGGATGCATTAAGTACTATGAATTATTTTCCCTTTTCTTTTCAAGGAAGGGGGGTTTTGAAATTTTCAGCCTGTAGAATTTCTCTTGTTATTGCTTATCTTTTCTTGTTTGTTCTAGATATTTAATTGCGGGATCTTGGAGATGATAACATATTTATTGAGTTCTACAATCTGGTTTTCATGCAATACAATAGAATGGAGGATGGATCACTTGAACCCTTCAAACAAAAGGATGGATCTTGGCTCGCATTCTTCAAAAGGCACTCGAGTTTTGTTACATCACGAGCTAGCAAATGATCTTTCTCTGGCATCAAAAAACTAAAATAATTGAAATTTTGTGTCTTTAACTAGTGGACTCCGTTCCATATATTCATAGCAATGCTTCAGAAATAATCCCTCTTCAAGTCTAATTTTTGCTTCAGGTTCCAAATAATTGTGAGACTGACATGATTTATCCAAATTAAGGGCTGCGGAATTCGCAACTATAGCATATGCTCTACCTGATGATGAAACAAAAATGAACCTTAGAGAATGCTACCGTTTCCAGAAATTTATTTCAACAAAATCTTCGTTTTATCAAACGTATACCTAAAGTTCTTTAATGTTTTCAGATCACAGGGGATGATTTGCTTGCAATCCTATATCTCATGACAGATGGAGCGTTTTTACCAGCAATTGCAGGAAAAGTAATAGAATTAATCATGTATAAAGGCTAGAGAACACCGCGTTCTTGAGGAGGTGCAAAGAGAAGAACTTCAGTTTTTGCAGGCATTGGAGAGAGGAGAAAAGTTACTCTGACAAATGCTTGCAAAAGCATCGTTAAATTCTAAAAAATGCTGAATCTTGCCATCAATTGTATGACATTTTTGGGGTTCTGGATCATTAATCCAACGTTGAACTTATATTAAAATAATTATATATTTGTGTACTGTTAAATAAGGTAAAGCTTAATTAAAATGATCTGTTAAACATTTTTAGACAATTGAATTTTGATGTATCTAATAGGGTGTGGACCTTTAATGTGTAGAGATTACGAGGTTATTTCTATTTTAGTGATAGGCTAAACTATAAATACCAAAAAGGCACTTAGTTGCTTATAAATATGGGGTCATGGTCTCCAGATTATAAGTTTAATATTTTTCACTTTGACATCCTATTATCAGAGAAAAAGCTAAGGTTAAGGTTGAGAGATCAAAAGATTCTCAAAGGCAGAACTTATTAATCTGGAAGGTCATCTGTACGACTTCCGGATATGGATTCAGGTACGCTTCCGCTTTATAGTATATGCAGTTTATATATTTTTGATAATTCGACATGAATATCATTTCTGTATATTATGAAATACTAGATGTAACATTCCAGTCGAGTCGAGAAACACTA